>CM072072.1:0-20000 GCA_036785405.1 Coenonympha arcania | reverse complement strand
CTTCTTTGTGGCTGGTGCCCACGCGCTGGCCGCATACGTAACCACCGGTTCCACCACTGCGGTGTAAATTGTTTTAATGACCTGGGGGTGGAGTCCCCAGCTCACCTTTGCAGCTCGACACAGTTGTTTGTATAGGCCCTGCACCTTTTTGCACATGTTGGTTGCGTGTGCGTTAAATGTCAGACCTTTGTCGATGGTTAGACCCAGGATTTTGATCTCGTCCGACAGACCAATATCGATTCCCCCCATAGTCAGGAGCGGCGAGTCATACTTTAGTTTTCTGGTAATAACCATGGCCTTGGTTTTATGTGGCGCAAATTTTAACTTGTTTCTGACCCCCCACTCCCGCACATAGGCGAGAGCCGCGTTGGCCCGCCTGGAGATCTCCAGTCCTGTGTTGCCATCGAAGACGAGGATAACGTCATCGGCAAAGGCCTGACAGTAGTCGCCCCGTTCTTCGAGGCCTTTTAGTAATGGGTCTAGGAGCAGATTCCACAAGATTGGCCCCCCGATCGAGCCTTGCACGCACCCCTTTGTGGTACTTTTACAGTACTCCTTGCCAGCGTACCGCACCCTCACCCGGCGATCCCGGAGATAGCTGTCGATGACCCGTCTAATGTTTATGGGACACCTTTCCTCAGCCCGTCTGACTCTAATAGCAGGCCACCAGGCGCTGTCGAAGGCGCCCTCTATGTCTAGAGATATTATCGTTATTATTTTCTTTTCTTTTAATTTGCTATTTATCTGTTGCATCAGGACATAGAGGGCGTCCTCGGTGCTCCTTTGTGGCATAAAGCCATACTGGCGAGTACTAATCCCATGTAAGACGTGCCATTTTACTCGGTTCATCAACATCTTCTCCAGGATCTTGCCCATTACCGGTAACAACCCGATCGGTCGGTAGGCTTTAGGATCAGTGTAGTCTTCTCTTGCCGGTTTCCGAAGAACTACAACTGTCGCCTCCTTCCAACTTTTCGGGAAGTAACCGAGCTCCAGGCACTTGTTTGCCAGGGTGAGGTATACCTCGGGGTCCGACGAGATTGCGTGCTGGCAGATGTCGGACGTTAACCCGTCTGATCCGGGGGCTTTTTTGGGATTAAAGCTCGAGACGACGCTATTCAATTCATCAGAGGTAAATGGTGGATCCAAAATTCCACTTTTGGTCCAGACATTTACTTGATCGGCAGCTCTCCTTATTTCACTATGTGTGGAATCGTCGTCCTTTGCATGGTCCTCTGGGTAAAATGTCTCTGCTAATATTTTGGCTGATTCTTCAGGGTCATGAGTAATACCGTCTTTGATGAGGGGCAGGTCCTCTTGCCTTTTTGTGGTTCTACTCAAGACCCTGTAGATTCCATCCCAGAGTCCTTCCCTATCCTGTTTCCCGCAAAACTCCTTCCAACTTGCGATTTGGGCCTTTTTTGCAAGCGACTCATAGGCTTCTTTTGCTTCCAGGTACTCTTTCACAACCTTGCCCCTTCGGACTACTGCTGCGCACCGGATTCGACGCTTTTTTGTGGCGACTTCCTTCTTCAGGGTGGCGAGCTCTTCATTCCACCAAGGTAATTTAAATGTATCAATTATTTTCTTTAGGGGTATAGTTTCTTTACACGCTTCTATAATTGTTTTCGTAAACTTTTCTGTGAAATTATCTATTTGTGTTCCATTCCTAAGTTTTTCTATTTCTGCCTTGTTTATTTGAAGATCTAGAAACAATTGTGTGAGTTTCTCATGAAACTCGCTCCAATTAGCTTTCTTTGTATTAAATATTCTGGTCGTTCTATTTATTATTATTCCCTTCGCTTTCCTTAAGTGAATTTTGAAACTAAGCGTGTTGTGGTCAGAGCTCGTCACCCCTTCGTCTACCTGCCAGTCGTCCACCAATGCCAGCATGTCCGAAGAGCATGCTGTTATATCTACGCAACTGGAGTACCTTTTGTTGCCCCTTATCGTGTCGAAGGTTGGAATACTTCCCCTGTTAAGTATTTGCAAATCCAGCTCGTCCAGGGCGGCTTCCATCTCTGCTCCTCTACGGTCTGTAATCGAGCTTCCCCACCAGGTGTTCTTGGCGTTCGCATCGCCCCCCACCAGGGTGTGACGTGTTCCAAGCTCGTCTACTACCTTTCTCAACTGATCTAGGTATGGCTCGATAGGTTGATCGGGTTCCAGGTAGAACGAAACCACGCCAATTTCCCATGCACTGGTTGCTATTTTTGCCACAACGATGTTATTAGTCGTTAGCTTGGTGTCCAACGTTACAATTATGTTGCTGTCGAAAACTGCCACCGCAGCTTTTACAGGACCGCAGCCAGTGCACTGGTAAACCCGCACTCCTGCATAATCTTTCATTCTACCCGTACCCCCCACATAGGGCTCCTGGATCAGTGCAAACGATACTTTTCTTTTGCTGGCTTCTATCATTAGTTCTTGCGTTGCAAGCTCTTTTCTTTGCAGGTTTGCTTGGAAGCCAAGGTAGGGTCTGGGTGTCACACCGTTTTTGCCTGGGACCACTTTAGCAATACGCTATGCTGGATCGCGCCAGCGCATCCCATTTGCGCCTGACTGGGCAGTCCTGGCTGAACGCGTTGTGCTCAGCCGAGCCTCCCAGTCCGGCGCGCGTGCAATTACAACAAGTTGGGGGCGCATTCGCGATCCAGTCGGCGCAGTCTGCTCTGACATGATTACCGCCGCAGTGGCTGCACTTTGTTGCTGTATCCTTACACAGTCTTCTGCTGTGCCCATATCCGAGGCAGAGGGAGCACTGTACGAGTGGCGAATGATCCACCACTCTGATCCTCTGCAGGTCAATGTGTACTGCCTCTGCCCCGGTCATGCGCTGCCAGATTCTAGGAGGAACCCGCAACACAATGTGGCTGGCGTGAGGGTTTCGAGTCTTTTTCCTGAAACAAATCTCGACTTCTTTCCTTTCCTCACCCAGGCCTTCAAACAATGCCTTGTTCTGGTGCTCTAGTGCACCTAGCACCTCCTGATCAGTATTATAACTTAGGACATCCTTGAGCATGACCAGAGGGTTCTTGTTGGCAATGTCTTCCACATTCAATGTATCACTCGCTTTCCCTAGTCTTTCTTTTACTTTCCTTCTTTCTTCTTCGGATGCACATCCCACTATAACTCTCCTATCCTTCACTTTCCTTACTCTTTCCACCTTCACCCATCCATCCTTCGCGTTCACGGTCTCTCTTATTCTTTTCAATATGTCTTCACCCGTTTCTTCCTCATTCTTTGAGGAGACAATTACCGAGTGCAGCGCAGTCTGCGCTGGATTTCTCTTTAGGACTCCAGCCCCCGCTGCATCCGCGTATGTGCTCGTTTTTGGTGCCAAAGCCATGGCGGCATACGTGATGCCATCTTGGACTCTGCTTTGTGTAACATTTTCATTTAATTTATCTATTTGCTCTTTGACGGCACTCACGTCGCGCCTGGCCGCGGCAACAAATTCTGTTTGGTTTCTGATTTCCGCTATAACCTCCTTGGCGAGGTCCTCAGCCGAAGCTGCCGAAGCAGACGGGAGACTGCTAACGGATTGCTCCTTAGATCCTGAAGATTCGAGCACTAGTCGGTAGAGCCTCTCTATCGCCTGCGAGACCCCCAACTTTATATCCGCCTTTAAATTGCGCGACTCGCCCAATAAGGTTTTTGCCCTTATAAGGCAAGCCTTTGCTTCGGCTGATCTACTGCCATATTTCGGTTTCGGCGGTGGGGATCTAGAAAGCTCAAAAGAGGCTCTACGAACGGCTACTGAGCTTTCTTGTACGGGCTGCGTCTTTTCTTTATGTGGTGCGGCAGTTTTTTGGGCGGGTGCTGCCTTAGTTTTTATTTTAGGAGGGTTTTCAGGAGCTGACTCAGGTAGCACAAATGTCACATTAGTTGGGGTTTCAGGAAGATTCGCTGTACTATGGTTTTCTTTTGTTGGTGACGTAACCGACTCCGACATATCCGGAGATTGCGATCCCGTATGACCTTTTTTCGGCGTTCTGAACATAATAAAATTTTTGGCACAATTAATTATTGTAAAGAGATTTAAAGTACTCTTAGTCAATAACTGGATTTAGAACCTAACCTTGTCCAACTATAATGGTTGAGAGGTGTAAAGAGCCTCTCAACAGTCAAATATAATATCTAAAATCCTAACCCAACCTTAATAAGACGTAATTAGATTAAACTAAAATCAACACAAACACAAAATAAATAATAACTGGAGGTGTAAATTGCCTCTCAGTGTCAACAAAACAACCTAGGACTAAAACAGTCTCGTCTAAATATCACAATTTTAGTTGGGGGTGTAAAGAGTCCCCAACAGTCAAAATAAATATAATATGCCTAAATTAAAATGTAGTCAGCAATAAATGTAGCTTAAAACTAATGGCTTATTTGTTTTGTTGAGGGTGTAAAGAGTCCCCAACAGTCAGAATATATATAATATACCTACACCAACAACAAATAAAGATTTGGAAGGTGTAAAGTCTCGTGTTACGGGAGGTGAGGTGAAGAGCCTCGAATCCCAGATATCTGGTCCTATATCTTGTGAAGGGTACGAGTCCCAGGCGATTTATTAGAAGATTCTGAAATCACTCGGAGCCCTCCACAAGATAAGCGAATAAAAATTTTTTGCTTAAAATTTGACCCCCCTTTCTTATATATACAATAAAGGGCGGGTGGGCGGGCCTGGAAAAAGCGTTTTTCCTGATTTTCTCGGAAACGGCTGAGCCGATTTTCGCGCGCGAGGGCTCGTTGCACGCGTCTAGGCGGGCGCCGTCTGGTCCCCCCGGTGCGAGGAAAATCGGCTTATTCCCGGAGTCAGAATCCGGGAAAAACCGATTTTTCCGGGCGAGACTAGGTGGAATTCGCACAACGGCGCGCGCAGCGGCGCTGTCGGCAGCGAATAAACGGCTCGGACTCGCTCGTTACCGAGAAAATCGGGAGAAATTTTCCTTTCCCGGAAAATCCTCCGGAAAATTCAACTTTTCGGCAGTTATAGGGCCGCAGGAGACGTATACTGCACGCGGGAGCGTCGATGGTTAGGTTAGGTTAGGTTAGGTTAGGTTAGGTTAGGTTAGGTTAGGTTAGGTTAGGTTAGGTTAGGTTAGGTTAGGTTAGGTTAGGTTAGGTTAGGTTAGGTTAGGTTAGGTTAGGTTAGGTTAGGTTAGGTTAGGTTAGGTTAGGTTAGGTTAGGTTAGGTTAGGTTAGGTTAGGTTAGGTTAGGTTAGGTTAGGTTAGGTTAGGTTAGGTTAGGTTAGGTTAGGTTAGGTTAGGTTAGGTTAGGTTAGGTTAGGTTAGGTTAGGTTAGGTTAGGTTAGGTTAGGTTAGGTTAGGTTAGGTTAGGTTAGGTTAGGTTAGGTTAGGTTAGGTTAGGTTAGGTTAGGTTAGGTTAGGTTAGGTTAGGTTAGGTTAGGTTAGGTTAGGTTAGGTTAGGTTAGGTTAGGTTAGGTTAGGTTAGGTTAGGTTAGGTTAGGTTAGGTTAGGTTAGGTTAGGTTAGGTTAGGTTAGGTTAGGTTAGGTTAGGTTAGGTTAGGTTAGGTTAGGTTAGGTTAGGTTAGGTTAGGTTAGGTTAGGTTAGGTTAGGTTAGGTTAGGTTAGGTTAGGTTAGGTTAGGTTAGGTTAGGTTAGGTTAGGTTAGGTTAGGTTAGGTTAGGTTAGGTTAGGTTAGGTTAGGTTAGGTTAGGTTAGGTTAGGTTAGGTTAGGTTAGGTTAGCCTTTCACCAGTCCCTGCTGTCAAATGCTGTGCGGGGCGGGTACTGTCCGGACCAATAAACGGCTTCGGACTGTTTTGTTTTTGGCGCGTTTTTGGCGCAGTTTATCTTAAATTACTCGTTTTCTAATGATTATTTAATTTCAACAAAAATTTAACACAAACTTGATTAGGTAATCTATTTTCTGTAAATTTAAGAGTCATTGGTAATGATTTTTAACCAAGCTGATACCTAAAATACACGGGAAGGGTACTCGGGGTACTATTTTATTGATGTATTCAAAGACAACCATTTCTAAACTAAAGTATATTGTTTAATTTACACCTTATACTTTTAGCAATAAGAAACAAAAAAAATATCGTAGGTCTTCATACATTTTTTCGTCACATTGGTCGTTTTTGTAATGGGGTAAAAGGGTACAAAAAACGCCCTCTCAAACGACCGGATTTGCCATAGACCTATAATATTAAAGGCGACTTTCAGCGGTTTTTTTGCTGTCTTTGTCCATTGACTTTAGTTTAAAAAATGTTAGAAAAGGATAACCATAGAACGATAAACACTGTAGAAGGAAATACCCCAAAACAGTCCCGGATCCAAAAAACGTGCTCGGACTGTCAAGCGTCAAAAAAAAAAAAGTACAAAAAATGGGTTCGGACTGTTGAAAGGTTAGGTTAGGTTAGGTTAGGTTAGGTTAGGTTAGGTTAGGTTAGGTTAGGTTAGGTTAGGTTAGGTTAGGTTAGGTTAGGTTAGGTTAGGTTAGGTTAGGTTAGGTTAGGTTAGGTTAGGTTAGGTTAGGTTAGGTTAGGTTAGGTTAGGTTAGGTTAGGTTAGGTTAGGTTAGGTTAGGTTAGGTTAGGTTAGGTTAGGTTAGGTTAGGTTAGGTTAGGTTAGGTTAGGTTAGGTTAGGTTAGGTTAGGTTAGGTTAGGTTAGGTTAGGTTAGGTTAGGTTAGGTTAGGTTAGGTTAGGTTAGGTTAGGTTAGGTTAGGTTAGGTTAGGTTAGGTTAGGTTAGGTTAGGTTAGGTTAGGTTAGGTTAGGTTAGGTTAGGTTAGGTTAGGTTAGGTTAGGTTAGGTTAGGTTAGGTTAGGTTAGGTTAGGTTAGGTTAGGTTAGGTTAGGTTAGGTTAGGTTAGGTTAGGTTAGGTTAGGTTAGGTTAGGTTAGGTTAGGTTAGGTTAGGTTAGGTTAGGTTAGGTTAGGTTAGGTTAGGTTAGGTTAGGTTAGGTTAGGTTAGGTTAGGTTAGGTTAGGTTAGGTTAGGTTAGGTTAGGTTAGGTTAGGTTAGGTTAGGTTAGGTTAGGTTAGGTTAGGTTAGGTTAGGTTAGGTTAGGTTAGGTTAGGTTAGGTTAGGTTAGGTTAGGTTAGGTTAGGTTAGGTTAGGTTAGGTTAGGTTAGGTTAGGTTAGGTTAGGTTAGGTTAGGTTAGGTTAGGTTAGGTTAGGTTAGGTTAGGTTAGGTTAGGTTAGGTTAGGTTAGGTTAGGTTAGGTTAGGTTAGGTTAGGTTAGGTTAGGTTAGGTTAGGTTAGGTTAGGTTAGGTTAGGTTAGGTTAGGTTAGGTTAGGTTAGGTTAGGTTAGGTTAGGTTAGGTTAGGTTAGGTTAGGTTAGGTTAGGTTAGGTTAGGTTAGGTTAGGTTAGGTTAGGTTAGGTTAGGTTAGGTTAGGTTAGGTTAGGTTAGGTTAGGTTAGGTTAGGTTAGGTTAGGTTAGGTTAGGTTAGGTTAGGTTAGGTTAGGTTAGGTTAGGTTAGGTTAGGTTAGGTTAGGTTAGGTTAGGTTAGGTTAGGTTAGGTTAGGTTAGGTTAGGTTAGGTTAGGTTAGGTTAGGTTAGGTTAGGTTAGGTTAGGTTAGGTTAGGTTAGGTTAGGTTAGGTTAGGTTAGGTTAGGTTAGGTTAGGTTAGGTTAGGTTAGGTTAGGTTAGGTTAGGTTAGGTTAGGTTAGGTTAGGTTAGGTTAGGTTAGGTTAGGTTAGGTTAGGTTAGGTTAGGTTAGGTTAGGTTAGGTTAGGTTAGGTTAGGTTAGGTTAGGTTAGGTTAGGTTAGGTTAGGTTAGGTTAGGTTAGGTTAGGTTAGGTTAGGTTAGGTTAGGTTAGGTTAGGTTAGGTTAGGTTAGGTTAGGTTAGGTTAGGTTAGGTTAGGTTAGGTTAGGTTAGGTTAGGTTAGGTTAGGTTAGGTTAGGTTAGGTTAGGTTAGGTTAGGTTAGGTTAGGTTAGGTTAGGTTAGGTTAGGTTAGGTTAGGTTAGGTTAGGTTAGGTTAGGTTAGGTTAGGTTAGGTTAGGTTAGGTTAGGTTAGGTTAGGTTAGGTTAGGTTAGGTTAGGTTAGGTTAGGTTAGGTTAGGTTAGGTTAGGTTAGGTTAGGTTAGGTTAGGTTAGGTTAGGTTAGGTTAGGTTAGGTTAGGTTAGGTTAGGTTAGGTTAGGTTAGGTTAGGTTAGGTTAGGTTAGGTTAGGTTAGGTTAGGTTAGGTTAGGTTAGGTTAGGTTAGGTTAGGTTAGGTTAGGTTAGGTTAGGTTAGGTTAGGTTAGGTTAGGTTAGGTTAGGTTAGGTTAGGTTAGGTTAGGTTAGGTTAGGTTAGGTTAGGTTAGGTTAGGTTAGGTTAGGTTAGGTTAGGTTAGGTTAGGTTAGGTTAGGTTAGGTTAGGTTAGGTTAGGTTAGGTTAGGTTAGGTTAGGTTAGGTTAGGTTAGGTTAGGTTAGGTTAGGTTAGGTTAGGTTAGGTTAGGTTAGGTTAGGTTAGGTTAGGTTAGGTTAGGTTAGGTTAGGTTAGGTTAGGTTAGGTTAGGTTAGGTTAGGTTAGGTTAGGTTAGGTTAGGTTAGGTTAGGTTAGGTTAGGTTAGGTTAGGTTAGGTTAGGTTAGGTTAGGTTAGGTTAGGTTAGGTTAGGTTAGGTTAGGTTAGGTTAGGTTAGGTTAGGTTAGGTTAGGTTAGGTTAGGTTAGGTTAGGTTAGGTTAGGTTAGGTTAGGTTAGGTTAGGTTAGGTTAGGTTAGGTTAGGTTAGGTTAGGTTAGGTTAGGTTAGGTTAGGTTAGGTTAGGTTAGGTTAGGTTAGGTTAGGTTAGGTTAGGTTAGGTTAGGTTAGGTTAGGTTAGGTTAGGTTAGGTTAGGTTAGGTTAGGTTAGGTTAGGTTAGGTTAGGTTAGGTTAGGTTAGGTTAGGTTAGGTTAGGTTAGGTTAGGTTAGGTTAGGTTAGGTTAGGTTAGGTTAGGTTAGGTTAGGTTAGGTTAGGTTAGGTTAGGTTAGGTTAGGTTAGGTTAGGTTAGGTTAGGTTAGGTTAGGTTAGGTTAGGTTAGGTTAGGTTAGGTTAGGTTAGGTTAGGTTAGGTTAGGTTAGGTTAGGTTAGGTTAGGTTAGGTTAGGTTAGGTTAGGTTAGGTTAGGTTAGGTTAGGTTAGGTTAGGTTAGGTTAGGTTAGGTTAGGTTAGGTTAGGTTAGGTTAGGTTAGGTTAGGTTAGGTTAGGTTAGGTTAGGTTAGGTTAGGTTAGGTTAGGTTAGGTTAGGTTAGGTTAGGTTAGGTTAGGTTAGGTTAGGTTAGGTTAGGTTAGGTTAGGTTAGGTTAGGTTAGGTTAGGTTAGGTTAGGTTAGGTTAGGTTAGGTTAGGTTAGGTTAGGTTAGGTTAGGTTAGGTTAGGTTAGGTTAGGTTAGGTTAGGTTAGGTTAGGTTAGGTTAGGTTAGGTTAGGTTAGGTTAGGTTAGGTTAGGTTAGGTTAGGTTAGGTTAGGTTAGGTTAGGTTAGGTTAGGTTAGGTTAGGTTAGGTTAGGTTAGGTTAGGTTAGGTTAGGTTAGGTTAGGTTAGGTTAGGTTAGGTTAGGTTAGGTTAGGTTAGGTTAGGTTAGGTTAGGTTAGGTTAGGTTAGGTTAGGTTAGGTTAGGTTAGGTTAGGTTAGGTTAGGTTAGGTTAGGTTAGGTTAGGTTAGGTTAGGTTAGGTTAGGTTAGGTTAGGTTAGGTTAGGTTAGGTTAGGTTAGGTTAGGTTAGGTTAGGTTAGGTTAGGTTAGGTTAGGTTAGGTTAGGTTAGGTTAGGTTAGGTTAGGTTAGGTTAGGTTAGGTTAGGTTAGGTTAGGTTAGGTTAGGTTAGGTTAGGTTAGGTTAGGTTAGGTTAGGTTAGGTTAGGTTAGGTTAGGTTAGGTTAGGTTAGGTTAGGTTAGGTTAGGTTAGGTTAGGTTAGGTTAGGTTAGGTTAGGTTAGGTTAGGTTAGGTTAGGTTAGGTTAGGTTAGGTTAGGTTAGGTTAGGTTAGGTTAGGTTAGGTTAGGTTAGGTTAGGTTAGGTTAGGTTAGGTTAGGTTAGGTTAGGTTAGGTTAGGTTAGGTTAGGTTAGGTTAGGTTAGGTTAGGTTAGGTTAGGTTAGGTTAGGTTAGGTTAGGTTAGGTTAGGTTAGGTTAGGTTAGGTTAGGTTAGGTTAGGTTAGGTTAGGTTAGGTTAGGTTAGGTTAGGTTAGGTTAGGTTAGGTTAGGTTAGGTTAGGTTAGGTTAGGTTAGGTTAGGTTAGGTTAGGTTAGGTTAGGTTAGGTTAGGTTAGGTTAGGTTAGGTTAGGTTAGGTTAGGTTAGGTTAGGTTAGGTTAGGTTAGGTTAGGTTAGGTTAGGTTAGGTTAGGTTAGGTTAGGTTAGGTTAGGTTAGGTTAGGTTAGGTTAGGTTAGGTTAGGTTAGGTTAGGTTAGGTTAGGTTAGGTTAGGTTAGGTTAGGTTAGGTTAGGTTAGGTTAGGTTAGGTTAGGTTAGGTTAGGTTAGGTTAGGTTAGGTTAGGTTAGGTTAGGTTAGGTTAGGTTAGGTTAGGTTAGGTTAGGTTAGGTTAGGTTAGGTTAGGTTAGGTTAGGTTAGGTTAGGTTAGGTTAGGTTAGGTTAGGTTAGGTTAGGTTAGGTTAGGTTAGGTTAGGTTAGGTTAGGTTAGGTTAGGTTAGGTTAGGTTAGGTTAGGTTAGGTTAGGTTAGGTTAGGTTAGGTTAGGTTAGGTTAGGTTAGGTTAGGTTAGGTTAGGTTAGGTTAGGTTAGGTTAGGTTAGGTTAGGTTAGGTTAGGTTAGGTTAGGTTAGGTTAGGTTAGGTTAGGTTAGGTTAGGTTAGGTTAGGTTAGGTTAGGTTAGGTTAGGTTAGGTTAGGTTAGGTTAGGTTAGGTTAGGTTAGGTTAGGTTAGGTTAGGTTAGGTTAGGTTAGGTTAGGTTAGGTTAGGTTAGGTTAGGTTAGGTTAGGTTAGGTTAGGTTAGGTTAGGTTAGGTTAGGTTAGGTTAGGTTAGGTTAGGTTAGGTTAGGTTAGGTTAGGTTAGGTTAGGTTAGGTTAGGTTAGGTTAGGTTAGGTTAGGTTAGGTTAGGTTAGGTTAGGTTAGGTTAGGTTAGGTTAGGTTAGGTTAGGTTAGGTTAGGTTAGGTTAGGTTAGGTTAGGTTAGGTTAGGTTAGGTTAGGTTAGGTTAGGTTAGGTTAGGTTAGGTTAGGTTAGGTTAGGTTAGGTTAGGTTAGGTTAGGTTAGGTTAGGTTAGGTTAGGTTAGGTTAGGTTAGGTTAGGTTAGGTTAGGTTAGGTTAGGTTAGGTTAGGTTAGGTTAGGTTAGGTTAGGTTAGGTTAGGTTAGGTTAGGTTAGGTTAGGTTAGGTTAGGTTAGGTTAGGTTAGGTTAGGTTAGGTTAGGTTAGGTTAGGTTAGGTTAGGTTAGGTTAGGTTAGGTTAGGTTAGGTTAGGTTAGGTTAGGTTAGGTTAGGTTAGGTTAGGTTAGGTTAGGTTAGGTTAGGTTAGGTTAGGTTAGGTTAGGTTAGGTTAGGTTAGGTTAGGTTAGGTTAGGTTAGGTTAGGTTAGGTTAGGTTAGGTTAGGTTAGGTTAGGTTAGGTTAGGTTAGGTTAGGTTAGGTTAGGTTAGGTTAGGTTAGGTTAGGTTAGGTTAGGTTAGGTTAGGTTAGGTTAGGTTAGGTTAGGTTAGGTTAGGTTAGGTTAGGTTAGGTTAGGTTAGGTTAGGTTAGGTTAGGTTAGGTTAGGTTAGGTTAGGTTAGGTTAGGTTAGGTTAGGTTAGGTTAGGTTAGGTTAGGTTAGGTTAGGTTAGGTTAGGTTAGGTTAGGTTAGGTTAGGTTAGGTTAGGTTAGGTTAGGTTAGGTTAGGTTAGGTTAGGTTAGGTTAGGTTAGGTTAGGTTAGGTTAGGTTAGGTTAGGTTAGGTTAGGTTAGGTTAGGTTAGGTTAGGTTAGGTTAGGTTAGGTTAGGTTAGGTTAGGTTAGGTTAGGTTAGGTTAGGTTAGGTTAGGTTAGGTTAGGTTAGGTTAGGTTAGGTTAGGTTAGGTTAGGTTAGGTTAGGTTAGGTTAGGTTAGGTTAGGTTAGGTTAGGTTAGGTTAGGTTAGGTTAGGTTAGGTTAGGTTAGGTTAGGTTAGGTTAGGTTAGGTTAGGTTAGGTTAGGTTAGGTTAGGTTAGGTTAGGTTAGGTTAGGTTAGGTTAGGTTAGGTTAGGTTAGGTTAGGTTAGGTTAGGTTAGGTTAGGTTAGGTTAGGTTAGGTTAGGTTAGGTTAGGTTAGGTTAGGTTAGGTTAGGTTAGGTTAGGTTAGGTTAGGTTAGGTTAGGTTAGGTTAGGTTAGGTTAGGTTAGGTTAGGTTAGGTTAGGTTAGGTTAGGTTAGGTTAGGTTAGGTTAGGTTAGGTTAGGTTAGGTTAGGTTAGGTTAGGTTAGGTTAGGTTAGGTTAGGTTAGGTTAGGTTAGGTTAGGTTAGGTTAGGTTAGGTTAGGTTAGGTTAGGTTAGGTTAGGTTAGGTTAGGTTAGGTTAGGTTAGGTTAGGTTAGGTTAGGTTAGGTTAGGTTAGGTTAGGTTAGGTTAGGTTAGGTTAGGTTAGGTTAGGTTAGGTTAGGTTAGGTTAGGTTAGGTTAGGTTAGGTTAGGTTAGGTTAGGTTAGGTTAGGTTAGGTTAGGTTAGGTTAGGTTAGGTTAGGTTAGGTTAGGTTAGGTTAGGTTAGGTTAGGTTAGGTTAGGTTAGGTTAGGTTAGGTTAGGTTAGGTTAGGTTAGGTTAGGTTAGGTTAGGTTAGGTTAGGTTAGGTTAGGTTAGGTTAGGTTAGGTTAGGTTAGGTTAGGTTAGGTTAGGTTAGGTTAGGTTAGGTTAGGTTAGGTTAGGTTAGGTTAGGTTAGGTTAGGTTAGGTTAGGTTAGGTTAGGTTAGGTTAGGTTAGGTTAGGTTAGGTTAGGTTAGGTTAGGTTAGGTTAGGTTAGGTTAGGTTAGGTTAGGTTAGGTTAGGTTAGGTTAGGTTAGGTTAGGTTAGGTTAGGTTAGGTTAGGTTAGGTTAGGTTAGGTTAGGTTAGGTTAGGTTAGGTTAGGTTAGGTTAGGTTAGGTTAGGTTAGGTTAGGTTAGGTTAGGTTAGGTTAGGTTAGGTTAGGTTAGGTTAGGTTAGGTTAGGTTAGGTTAGGTTAGGTTAGGTTAGGTTAGGTTAGGTTAGGTTAGGTTAGGTTAGGTTAGGTTAGGTTAGGTTAGGTTAGGTTAGGTTAGGTTAGGTTAGGTTAGGTTAGGTTAGGTTAGGTTAGGTTAGGTTAGGTTAGGTTAGGTTAGGTTAGGTTAGGTTAGGTTAGGTTAGGTTAGGTTAGGTTAGGTTAGGTTAGGTTAGGTTAGGTTAGGTTAGGTTAGGTTAGGTTAGGTTAGGTTAGGTTAGGTTAGGTTAGGTTAGGTTAGGTTAGGTTAGGTTAGGTTAGGTTAGGTTAGGTTAGGTTAGGTTAGGTTAGGTTAGGTTAGGTTAGGTTAGGTTAGGTTAGGTTAGGTTAGGTTAGGTTAGGTTAGGTTAGGTTAGGTTAGGTTAGGTTAGGTTAGGTTAGGTTAGGTTAGGTTAGGTTAGGTTAGGTTAGGTTAGGTTAGGTTAGGTTAGGTTAGGTTAGGTTAGGTTAGGTTAGGTTAGGTTAGGTTAGGTTAGGTTAGGTTAGGTTAGGTTAGGTTAGGTTAGGTTAGGTTAGGTTAGGTTAGGTTAGGTTAGGTTAGGTTAGGTTAGGTTAGGTTAGGTTAGGTTAGGTTAGGTTAGGTTAGGTTAGGTTAGGTTAGGTTAGGTTAGGTTAGGTTAGGTTAGGTTAGGTTAGGTTAGGTTAGGTTAGGTTAGGTTAGGTTAGGTTAGGTTAGGTTAGGTTAGGTTAGGTTAGGTTAGGTTAGGTTAGGTTAGGTTAGGTTAGGTTAGGTTAGGTTAGGTTAGGTTAGGTTAGGTTAGGTTAGGTTAGGTTAGGTTAGGTTAGGTTAGGTTAGGTTAGGTTAGGTTAGGTTAGGTTAGGTTAGGTTAGGTTAGGTTAGGTTAGGTTAGGTTAGGTTAGGTTAGGTTAGGTTAGGTTAGGTTAGGTTAGGTTAGGTTAGGTTAGGTTAGGTTAGGTTAGGTTAGGTTAGGTTAGGTTAGGTTAGGTTAGGTTAGGTTAGGTTAGGTTAGGTTAGGTTAGGTTAGGTTAGGTTAGGTTAGGTTAGGTTAGGTTAGGTTAGGTTAGGTTAGGTTAGGTTAGGTTAGGTTAGGTTAGGTTAGGTTAGGTTAGGTTAGGTTAGGTTAGGTTAGGTTAGGTTAGGTTAGGTTAGGTTAGGTTAGGTTAGGTTAGGTTAGGTTAGGTTAGGTTAGGTTAGGTTAGGTTAGGTTAGGTTAGGTTAGGTTAGGTTAGGTTAGGTTAGGTTAGGTTAGGTTAGGTTAGGTTAGGTTAGGTTAGGTTAGGTTAGGTTAGGTTAGGTTAGGTTAGGTTAGGTTAGGTTAGGTTAGGTTAGGTTAGGTTAGGTTAGGTTAGGTTAGGTTAGGTTAGGTTAGGTTAGGTTAGGTTAGGTTAGGTTAGGTTAGGTTAGGTTAGGTTAGGTTAGGTTAGGTTAGGTTAGGTTAGGTTAGGTTAGGTTAGGTTAGGTTAGGTTAGGTTAGGTTAGGTTAGGTTAGGTTAGGTTAGGTTAGGTTAGGTTAGGTTAGGTTAGGTTAGGTTAGGTTAGGTTAGGTTAGGTTAGGTTAGGTTAGGTTAGGTTAGGTTAGGTTAGGTTAGGTTAGGTTAGGTTAGGTTAGGTTAGGTTAGGTTAGGTTAGGTTAGGTTAGGTTAGGTTAGGTTAGGTTAGGTTAGGTTAGGTTAGGTTAGGTTAGGTTAGGTTAGGTTAGGTTAGGTTAGGTTAGGTTAGGTTAGGTTAGGTTAGGTTAGGTTAGGTTAGGTTAGGTTAGGTTAGGTTAGGTTAGGTTAGGTTAGGTTAGGTTAGGTTAGGTTAGGTTAGGTTAGGTTAGGTTAGGTTAGGTTAGGTTAGGTTAGGTTAGGTTAGGTTAGGTTAGGTTAGGTTAGGTTAGGTTAGGTTAGGTTAGGTTAGGTTAGGTTAGGTTAGGTTAGGTTAGGTTAGGTTAGGTTAGGTTAGGTTAGGTTAGGTTAGGTTAGGTTAGGTTAGGTTAGGTTAGGTTAGGTTAGGTTAGGTTAGGTTAGGTTAGGTTAGGTTAGGTTAGGTTAGGTTAGGTTAGGTTAGGTTAGGTTAGGTTAGGTTAGGTTAGGTTAGGTTAGGTTAGGTTAGGTTAGGTTAGGTTAGGTTAGGTTAGGTTAGGTTAGGTTAGGTTAGGTTAGGTTAGGTTAGGTTAGGTTAGGTTAGGTTAGGTTAGGTTAGGTTAGGTTAGGTTAGGTTAGGTTAGGTTAGGTTAGGTTAGGTTAGGTTAGGTTAGGTTAGGTTAGGTTAGGTTAGGTTAGGTTAGGTTAGGTTAGGTTAGGTTAGGTTAGGTTAGGTTAGGTTAGGTTAGGTTAGGTTAGGTTAGGTTAGGTTAGGTTAGGTTAGGTTAGGTTAGGTTAGGTTAGGTTAGGTTAGGTTAGGTTAGGTTAGGTTAGGTTAGGTTAGGTTAGGTTAGGTTAGGTTAGGTTAGGTTAGGTTAGGTTAGGTTAGGTTAGGTTAGGTTAGGTTAGGTTAGGTTAGGTTAGGTTAGGTTAGGTTAGGTTAGGTTAGGTTAGGTTAGGTTAGGTTAGGTTAGGTTAGGTTAGGTTAGGTTAGGTTAGGTTAGGTTAGGTTAGGTTAGGTTAGGTTAGGTTAGGTTAGGTTAGGTTAGGTTAGGTTAGGTTAGGTTAGGTTAGGTTAGGTTAGGTTAGGTTAGGTTAGGTTAGGTTAGGTTAGGTTAGGTTAGGTTAGGTTAGGTTAGGTTAGGTTAGGTTAGGTTAGGTTAGGTTAGGTTAGGTTAGGTTAGGTTAGGTTAGGTTAGGTTAGGTTAGGTTAGGTTAGGTTAGGTTAGGTTAGGTTAGGTTAGGTTAGGTTAGGTTAGGTTAGGTTAGGTTAGGTTAGGTTAGGTTAGGTTAGGTTAGGTTAGGTTAGGTTAGGTTAGGTTAGGTTAGGTTAGGTTAGGTTAGGTTAGGTTAGGTTAGGTTAGGTTAGGTTAGGTTAGGTTAGGTTAGGTTAGGTTAGGTTAGGTTAGGTTAGGTTAGGTTAGGTTAGGTTAGGTTAGGTTAGGTTAGGTTAGGTTAGGTTAGGTTAGGTTAGGTTAGGTTAGGTTAGGTTAGGTTAGGTTAGGTTAGGTTAGGTTAGGTTAGGTTAGGTTAGGTTAGGTTAGGTTAGGTTAGGTTAGGTTAGGTTAGGTTAGGTTAGGTTAGGTTAGGTTAGGTTAGGTTAGGTTAGGTTAGGTTAGGTTAGGTTAGGTTAGGTTAGGTTAGGTTAGGTTAGGTTAGGTTAGGTTAGGTTAGGTTAGGTTAGGTTAGGTTAGGTTAGGTTAGGTTAGGTTAGGTTAGGTTAGGTTAGGTTAGGTTAGGTTAGGTTAGGTTAGGTTAGGTTAGGTTAGGTTAGGTTAGGTTAGGTTAGGTTAGGTTAGGTTAGGTTAGGTTAGGTTAGGTTAGGTTAGGTTAGGTTAGGTTAGGTTAGGTTAGGTTAGGTTAGGTTAGGTTAGGTTAGGTTAGGTTAGGTTAGGTTAGGTTAGGTTAGGTTAGGTTAGGTTAGGTTAGGTTAGGTTAGGTTAGGTTAGGTTAGGTTAGGTTAGGTTAGGTTAGGTTAGGTTAGGTTAGGTTAGGTTAGGTTAGGTTAGGTTAGGTTAGGTTAGGTTAGGTTAGGTTAGGTTAGGTTAGGTTAGGTTAGGTTAGGTTAGGTTAGGTTAGGTTAGGTTAGGTTAGGTTAGGTTAGGTTAGGTTAGGTTAGGTTAGGTTAGGTTAGGTTAGGTTAGGTTAGGTTAGGTTAGGTTAGGTTAGGTTAGGTTAGGTTAGGTTAGGTTAGGTTAGGTTAGGTTAGGTTAGGTTAGGTTAGGTTAGGTTAGGTTAGGTTAGGTTAGGTTAGGTTAGGTTAGGTTAGGTTAGGTTAGGTTAGGTTAGGTTAGGTATAGGTTAGGTTAGGTTAGGTTAGGTTAGGTTAGGTTAGGTTAGGTTAGGTTAGGTTAGGTTAGGTTAGGTTAGGTTAGGTTAGGTTAGGTTAGGTTAGGTTAGGTTAGGTTAGGTTAGGTTAGGTTAGGTTAGGTTAGGTTAGGTTAGGTTAGGTTAGGTTAGGTTAGGTTAGGTTAGGTTAGGTTAGGTTAGGTTAGGTTAGGTTAGGTTAGGTTAGGTTAGGTTAGGTTAGGTTAGGTTAGGTTAGGTTAGGTTAGGTTAGGTTAGGTTAGGTTAGGTTAGGTTAGGTTAGGTTAGGTTAGGTTAGGTTAGGTTAGGTTAGGTTAGGTTAGGTTAGGTTAGGTTAGGTTAGGTTAGGTTAGGTTAGGTTAGGTTAGGTTAGGTTAGGTTAGGTTAGGTTAGGTTAGGTTAGGTTAGGTTAGGTTAGGTTAGGTTAGGTTAGGTTAGGTTAGGTTAGGTTAGGTTAGGTTAGGTTAGGTTAGGTTAGGTTAGGTTAGGTTAGGTTAGGTTAGGTTAGGTTAGGTTAGGTTAGGTTAGGTTAGGTTAGGTTAGGTTAGGTTAGGTTAGGTTAGGTTAGGTTAGGTTAGGTTAGGTTAGGTTAGGTTAGGTTAGGTTAGGTTAGGTTAGGTTAGGTTAGGTTAGGTTAGGTTAGGTTAGGTTAGGTTAGGTTAGGTTAGGTTAGGTTAGGTTAGGTTAGGTTAGGTTAGGTTAGGTTAGGTTAGGTTAGGTTAGGTTAGGTTAGGTTAGGTTAGGTTAGGTTAGGTTAGGTTAGGTTAGGTTAGGTTAGGTTAGGTTAGGTTAGGTTAGGTTAGGTTAGGTTAGGTTAGGTTAGGTTAGGTTAGGTTAGGTTAGGTTAGGTTAGGTTAGGTTAGGTTAGGTTAGGTTAGGTTAGGTTAGGTTAGGTTAGGTTAGGTTAGGTTAGGTTAGGTTAGGTTAGGTTAGGTTAGGTTAGGTTAGGTTAGGTTAGGTTAGGTTAGGTTAGGTTAGGTTAGGTTAGGTTAGGTTAGGTTAGGTTAGGTTAGGTTAGGTTAGGTTAGGTTAGGTTAGGTTAGGTTAGGTTAGGTTAGGTTAGGTTAGGTTAGGTTAGGTTAGGTTAGGTTAGGTTAGGTTAGGTTAGGTTAGGTTAGGTTAGGTTAGGTTAGGTTAGGTTAGGTTAGGTTAGGTTAGGTTAGGTTAGGTTAGGTTAGGTTAGGTTAGGTTAGGTTAGGTTAGGTTAGGTTAGGTTAGGTTAGGTTAGGTTAGGTTAGGTTAGGTTAGGTTAGGTTAGGTTAGGTTAGGTTAGGTTAGGTTAGGTTAGGTTAGGTTAGGTTAGGTTAGGTTAGGTTAGGTTAGGTTAGGTTAGGTTAGGTTAGGTTAGGTTAGGTTAGGTTAGGTTAGGTTAGGTTAGGTTAGGTTAGGTTAGGTTAGGTTAGGTTAGGTTAGGTTAGGTTAGGTTAGGTTAGGTTAGGTTAGGTTAGGTTAGGTTAGGTTAGGTTAGGTTAGGTTAGGTTAGGTTAGGTTAGGTTAGGTTAGGTTAGGTTAGGTTAGGTTAGGTTAGGTTAGGTTAGGTTAGGTTAGGTTAGGTTAGGTTAGGTTAGGTTAGGTTAGGTTAGGTTAGGTTAGGTTAGGTTAGGTTAGGTTAGGTTAGGTTAGGTTAGGTTAGGTTAGGTTAGGTTAGGTTAGGTTAGGTTAGGTTAGGTTAGGTTAGGTTAGGTTAGGTTAGGTTAGGTTAGGTTAGGTTAGGTTAGGTTAGGTTAGGTTAGGTTAGGTTAGGTTAGGTTAGGTTAGGTTAGGTTAGGTTAGGTTAGGTTAGGTTAGGTTAGGTTAGGTTAGGTTAGGTTAGGTTAGGTTAGGTTAGGTTAGGTTAGGTTAGGTTAGGTTAGGTTAGGTTAGGTTAGGTTAGGTTAGGTTAGGTTAGGTTAGGTTAGGTTAGGTTAGGTTAGGTTAGGTTAGGTTAGGTTAGGTTAGGTTAGGTTAGGTTAGGTTAGGTTAGGTTAGGTTAGGTTAGGTTAGGTTAGGTTAGGTTAGGTTAGGTTAGGTTAGGTTAGGTTAGGTTAGGTTAGGTTAGGTTAGGTTAGGTTAGGTTAGGTTAGGTTAGGTTAGGTTAGGTTAGGTTAGGTTAGGTTAGGTTAGGTTAGGTTAGGTTAGGTTAGGTTAGGTTAGGTTAGGTTAGGTTAGGTTAGGTTAGGTTAGGTTAGGTTAGGTTAGGTTAGGTTAGGTTAGGTTAGGTTAGGTTAGGTTAGGTTAGGTTAGGTTAGGTTAGGTTAGGTTAGGTTAGGTTAGGTTAGGTTAGGTTAGGTTAGGTTAGGTTAGGTTAGGTTAGGTTAGGTTAGGTTAGGTTAGGTTAGGTTAGGTTAGGTTAGGTTAGGTTAGGTTAGGTTAGGTTAGGTTAGGTTAGGTTAGGTTAGGTTAGGTTAGGTTAGGTTAGGTTAGGTTAGGTTAGGTTAGGTTAGGTTAGGTTAGGTTAGGTTAGGTTAGGTTAGGTTAGGTTAGGTTAGGTTAGGTTAGGTTAGGTTAGGTTAGGTTAGGTTAGGTTAGGTTAGGTTAGGTTAGGTTAGGTTAGGTTAGGTTAGGTTAGGTTAGGTTAGGTTAGGTTAGGTTAGGTTAGGTTAGGTTAGGTTAGGTTAGGTTAGGTTAGGTTAGGTTAGGTTAGGTTAGGTTAGGTTAGGTTAGGTTAGGTTAGGTTAGGTTAGGTTAGGTTAGGTTAGGTTAGGTTAGGTTAGGTTAGGTTAGGTTAGGTTAGGTTAGGTTAGGTTAGGTTAGGTTAGGTTAGGTTAGGTTAGGTTAGGTTAGGTTAGGTTAGGTTAGGTTAGGTTAGGTTAGGTTAGGTTAGGTTAGGTTAGGTTAGGTTAGGTTAGGTTAGGTTAGGTTAGGTTAGGTTAGGTTAGGTTAGGTTAGGTTAGGTTAGGTTAGGTTAGGTTAGGTTAGGTTAGGTTAGGTTAGGTTAGGTTAGGTTAGGTTAGGTTAGGTTAGGTTAGGTTAGGTTAGGTTAGGTTAGGTTAGGTTAGGTTAGGTTAGGTTAGGTTAGGTTAGGTTAGGTTAGGTTAGGTTAGGTTAGGTTAGGTTAGGTTAGGTTAGGTTAGGTTAGGTTAGGTTAGGTTAGGTTAGGTTAGGTTAGGTTAGGTTAGGTTAGGTTAGGTT
>CM072071.1:16490000-16500846 GCA_036785405.1 Coenonympha arcania | reverse complement strand
CTAACCTAACCTAACCTAACCTAACCTAACCTAACCTAACCTAACCTAACCTAACCTAACCTAACCTAACCTAACCTAACCTAACCTAACCTAACCTAACCTAACCTAACCTAACCTAACCTAACCTAACCTAACCTAACCTAACCTAACCTAACCTAACCTATACCTAACCTAACCTAACCTAACCTAACCTAACCTAACCTAACCTAACCTAACCTAACCTAACCTAACCTAACCTAACCTAACCTAACCTAACCTAACCTAACCTAACCTAACCTAACCTAACCTAACCTAACCTAACCTAACCTAACCTAACCTAACCTAACCTAACCTAACCTAACCTAACCTAACCTAACCTAACCTAACCTAACCTAACCTAACCTAACCTAACCTAACCTAACCTAACCTAACCTAACCTAACCTAACCTAACCTAACCTAACCTAACCTAACCTAACCTAACCTAACCTAACCTAACCTAACCTAACCTAACCTAACCTAACCTAACCTAACCTAACCTAACCTAACCTAACCTAACCTAACCTAACCTAACCTAACCTAACCTAACCTAACCTAACCTAACCTAACCTAACCTAACCTAACCTAACCTAACCTAACCTAACCTAACCTAACCTAACCTAACCTAACCTAACCTAACCTAACCTAACCTAACCTAACCTAACCTAACCTAACCTAACCTAACCTAACCTAACCTAACCTAACCTAACCTAACCTAACCTAACCTAACCTAACCTAACCTAACCTAACCTAACCTAACCTAACCTAACCTAACCTAACCTAACCTAACCTAACCTAACCTAACCTAACCTAACCTAACCTAACCTAACCTAACCTAACCTAACCTAACCTAACCTAACCTAACCTAACCTAACCTAACCTAACCTAACCTAACCTAACCTAACCTAACCTAACCTAACCTAACCTAACCTAACCTAACCTAACCTAACCTAACCTAACCTAACCTAACCTAACCTAACCTAACCTAACCTAACCTAACCTAACCTAACCTAACCTAACCTAACCTAACCTAACCTAACCTAACCTAACCTAACCTAACCTAACCTAACCTAACCTAACCTAACCTAACCTAACCTAACCTAACCTAACCTAACCTAACCTAACCTAACCTAACCTAACCTAACCTAACCTAACCTAACCTAACCTAACCTAACCTAACCTAACCTAACCTAACCTAACCTAACCTAACCTAACCTAACCTAACCTAACCTAACCTAACCTAACCTAACCTAACCTAACCTAACCTAACCTAACCTAACCTAACCTAACCTAACCTAACCTAACCTAACCTAACCTAACCTAACCTAACCTAACCTAACCTAACCTAACCTAACCTAACCTAACCTAACCTAACCTAACCTAACCTAACCTAACCTAACCTAACCTAACCTAACCTAACCTAACCTAACCTAACCTAACCTAACCTAACCTAACCTAACCTAACCTAACCTAACCTAACCTAACCTAACCTAACCTAACCTAACCTAACCTAACCTAACCTAACCTAACCTAACCTAACCTAACCTAACCTAACCTAACCTAACCTAACCTAACCTAACCTAACCTAACCTAACCTAACCTAACCTAACCTAACCTAACCTAACCTAACCTAACCTAACCTAACCTAACCTAACCTAACCTAACCTAACCTAACCTAACCTAACCTAACCTAACCTAACCTAACCTAACCTAACCTAACCTAACCTAACCTAACCTAACCTAACCTAACCTAACCTAACCTAACCTAACCTAACCTAACCTAACCTAACCTAACCTAACCTAACCTAACCTAACCTAACCTAACCTAACCTAACCTAACCTAACCTAACCTAACCTAACCTAACCTAACCTAACCTAACCTAACCTAACCTAACCTAACCTAACCTAACCTAACCTAACCTAACCTAACCTAACCTAACCTAACCTAACCTAACCTAACCTAACCTAACCTAACCTAACCTAACCTAACCTAACCTAACCTAACCTAACCTAACCTAACCTAACCTAACCTAACCTAACCTAACCTAACCTAACCTAACCTAACCTAACCTAACCTAACCTAACCTAACCTAACCTAACCTAACCTAACCTAACCTAACCTAACCTAACCTAACCTAACCTAACCTAACCTAACCTAACCTAACCTAACCTAACCTAACCTAACCTAACCTAACCTAACCTAACCTAACCTAACCTAACCTAACCTAACCTAACCTAACCTAACCTAACCTAACCTAACCTAACCTAACCTAACCTAACCTAACCTAACCTAACCTAACCTAACCTAACCTAACCTAACCTAACCTAACCTAACCTAACCTAACCTAACCTAACCTAACCTAACCTAACCTAACCTAACCTAACCTAACCTAACCTAACCTAACCTAACCTAACCTAACCTAACCTAACCTAACCTAACCTAACCTAACCTAACCTAACCTAACCTAACCTAACCTAACCTAACCTAACCTAACCTAACCTAACCTAACCTAACCTAACCTAACCTAACCTAACCTAACCTAACCTAACCTAACCTAACCTAACCTAACCTAACCTAACCTAACCTAACCTAACCTAACCTAACCTAACCTAACCTAACCTAACCTAACCTAACCTAACCTAACCTAACCTAACCTAACCTAACCTAACCTAACCTAACCTAACCTAACCTAACCTAACCTAACCTAACCTAACCTAACCTAACCTAACCTAACCTAACCTAACCTAACCTAACCTAACCTAACCTAACCTAACCTAACCTAACCTAACCTAACCTAACCTAACCTAACCTAACCTAACCTAACCTAACCTAACCTAACCTAACCTAACCTAACCTAACCTAACCTAACCTAACCTAACCTAACCTAACCTAACCTAACCTAACCTAACCTAACCTAACCTAACCTAACCTAACCTAACCTAACCTAACCTAACCTAACCTAACCTAACCTAACCTAACCTAACCTAACCTAACCTAACCTAACCTAACCTAACCTAACCTAACCTAACCTAACCTAACCTAACCTAACCTAACCTAACCTAACCTAACCTAACCTAACCTAACCTAACCTAACCTAACCTAACCTAACCTAACCTAACCTAACCTAACCTAACCTAACCTAACCTAACCTAACCTAACCTAACCTAACCTAACCTAACCTAACCTAACCTAACCTAACCTAACCTAACCTAACCTAACCTAACCTAACCTAACCTAACCTAACCTAACCTAACCTAACCTAACCTAACCTAACCTAACCTAACCTAACCTAACCTAACCTAACCTAACCTAACCTAACCTAACCTAACCTAACCTAACCTAACCTAACCTAACCTAACCTAACCTAACCTAACCTAACCTAACCTAACCTAACCTAACCTAACCTAACCTAACCTAACCTAACCTAACCTAACCTAACCTAACCTAACCTAACCTAACCTAACCTAACCTAACCTAACCTAACCTAACCTAACCTAACCTAACCTAACCTAACCTAACCTAACCTAACCTAACCTAACCTAACCTAACCTAACCTAACCTAACCTAACCTAACCTAACCTAACCTAACCTAACCTAACCTAACCTAACCTAACCTAACCTAACCTAACCTAACCTAACCTAACCTAACCTAACCTAACCTAACCTAACCTAACCTAACCTAACCTAACCTAACCTAACCTAACCTAACCTAACCTAACCTAACCTAACCTAACCTAACCTAACCTAACCTAACCTAACCTAACCTAACCTAACCTAACCTAACCTAACCTAACCTAACCTAACCTAACCTAACCTAACCTAACCTAACCTAACCTAACCTAACCTAACCTAACCTAACCTAACCTAACCTAACCTAACCTAACCTAACCTAACCTAACCTAACCTAACCTAACCTAACCTAACCTAACCTAACCTAACCTAACCTAACCTAACCTAACCTAACCTAACCTAACCTAACCTAACCTAACCTAACCTAACCTAACCTAACCTAACCTAACCTAACCTAACCTAACCTAACCTAACCTAACCTAACCTAACCTAACCTAACCTAACCTAACCTAACCTAACCTAACCTAACCTAACCTAACCTAACCTAACCTAACCTAACCTAACCTAACCTAACCTAACCTAACCTAACCTAACCTAACCTAACCTAACCTAACCTAACCTAACCTAACCTAACCTAACCTAACCTAACCTAACCTAACCTAACCTAACCTAACCTAACCTAACCTAACCTAACCTAACCTAACCTAACCTAACCTAACCTAACCTAACCTAACCTAACCTAACCTAACCTAACCTAACCTAACCTAACCTAACCTAACCTAACCTAACCTAACCTAACCTAACCTAACCTAACCTAACCTAACCTAACCTAACCTAACCTAACCTAACCTAACCTAACCTAACCTAACCTAACCTAACCTAACCTAACCTAACCTAACCTAACCTAACCTAACCTAACCTAACCTAACCTAACCTAACCTAACCTAACCTAACCTAACCTAACCTAACCTAACCTAACCTAACCTAACCTAACCTAACCTAACCTAACCTAACCTAACCTAACCTAACCTAACCTAACCTAACCTAACCTAACCTAACCTAACCTAACCTAACCTAACCTAACCTAACCTAACCTAACCTAACCTAACCTAACCTAACCTAACCTAACCTAACCTAACCTAACCTAACCTAACCTAACCTAACCTAACCTAACCTAACCTAACCTAACCTAACCTAACCTAACCTAACCTAACCTAACCTAACCTAACCTAACCTAACCTAACCTAACCTAACCTAACCTAACCTAACCTAACCTAACCTAACCTAACCTAACCTAACCTAACCTAACCTAACCTAACCTAACCTAACCTAACCTAACCTAACCTAACCTAACCTAACCTAACCTAACCTAACCTAACCTAACCTAACCTAACCTAACCTAACCTAACCTAACCTAACCTAACCTAACCTAACCTAACCTAACCTAACCTAACCTAACCTAACCTAACCTAACCTAACCTAACCTAACCTAACCTAACCTAACCTAACCTAACCTAACCTAACCTAACCTAACCTAACCTAACCTAACCTAACCTAACCTAACCTAACCTAACCTAACCTAACCTAACCTAACCTAACCTAACCTAACCTAACCTAACCTAACCTAACCTAACCTAACCTAACCTAACCTAACCTAACCTAACCTAACCTAACCTAACCTAACCTAACCTAACCTAACCTAACCTAACCTAACCTAACCTAACCTAACCTAACCTAACCTAACCTAACCTAACCTAACCTAACCTAACCTAACCTAACCTAACCTAACCTAACCTAACCTAACCTAACCTAACCTAACCTAACCTAACCTAACCTAACCTAACCTAACCTAACCTAACCTAACCTAACCTAACCTAACCTAACCTAACCTAACCTAACCTAACCTAACCTAACCTAACCTAACCTAACCTAACCTAACCTAACCTAACCTAACCTAACCTAACCTAACCTAACCTAACCTAACCTAACCTAACCTAACCTAACCTAACCTAACCTAACCTAACCTAACCTAACCTAACCTAACCTAACCTAACCTAACCTAACCTAACCTAACCTAACCTAACCTAACCTAACCTAACCTAACCTAACCTAACCTAACCTAACCTAACCTAACCTAACCTAACCTAACCTAACCTAACCTAACCTAACCTAACCTAACCTAACCTAACCTAACCTAACCTAACCTAACCTAACCTAACCTAACCTAACCTAACCTAACCTAACCTAACCTAACCTAACCTAACCTAACCTAACCTAACCTAACCTAACCTAACCTAACCTAACCTAACCTAACCTAACCTAACCTAACCTAACCTAACCTAACCTAACCTAACCTAACCTAACCTAACCTAACCTAACCTAACCTAACCTAACCTAACCTAACCTAACCTAACCTAACCTAACCTAACCTAACCTAACCTAACCTAACCTAACCTAACCTAACCTAACCTAACCTAACCTAACCTAACCTAACCTAACCTAACCTAACCTAACCTAACCTAACCTAACCTAACCTAACCTAACCTAACCTAACCTAACCTAACCTAACCTAACCTAACCTAACCTAACCTAACCTAACCTAACCTAACCTAACCTAACCTAACCTAACCTAACCTAACCTAACCTAACCTAACCTAACCTAACCTAACCTAACCTAACCTAACCTAACCTAACCTAACCTAACCTAACCTAACCTAACCTAACCTAACCTAACCTAACCTAACCTAACCTAACCTAACCTAACCTAACCTAACCTAACCTAACCTAACCTAACCTAACCTAACCTAACCTAACCTAACCTAACCTAACCTAACCTAACCTAACCTAACCTAACCTAACCTAACCTAACCTAACCTAACCTAACCTAACCTAACCTAACCTAACCTAACCTAACCTAACCTAACCTAACCTAACCTAACCTAACCTAACCTAACCTAACCTAACCTAACCTAACCTAACCTAACCTAACCTAACCTAACCTAACCTAACCTAACCTAACCTAACCTAACCTAACCTAACCTAACCTAACCTAACCTAACCTAACCTAACCTAACCTAACCTAACCTAACCTAACCTAACCTAACCTAACCTAACCTAACCTAACCTAACCTAACCTAACCTAACCTAACCTAACCTAACCTAACCTAACCTAACCTAACCTAACCTAACCTAACCTAACCTAACCTAACCTAACCTAACCTAACCTAACCTAACCTAACCTAACCTAACCTAACCTAACCTAACCTAACCTAACCTAACCTAACCTAACCTAACCTAACCTAACCTAACCTAACCTAACCTAACCTAACCTAACCTAACCTAACCTAACCTAACCTAACCTAACCTAACCTAACCTAACCTAACCTAACCTAACCTAACCTAACCTAACCTAACCTAACCTAACCTAACCTAACCTAACCTAACCTAACCTAACCTAACCTAACCTAACCTAACCTAACCTAACCTAACCTAACCTAACCTAACCTAACCTAACCTAACCTAACCTAACCTAACCTAACCTAACCTAACCTAACCTAACCTAACCTAACCTAACCTAACCTAACCTAACCTAACCTAACCTAACCTAACCTAACCTAACCTAACCTAACCTAACCTAACCTAACCTAACCTAACCTAACCTAACCTAACCTAACCTAACCTAACCTAACCTAACCTAACCTAACCTAACCTAACCTAACCTAACCTAACCTAACCTAACCTAACCTAACCTAACCTAACCTAACCTAACCTAACCTAACCTAACCTAACCTAACCTAACCTAACCTAACCTAACCTAACCTAACCTAACCTAACCTAACCTAACCTAACCTAACCTAACCTAACCTAACCTAACCTAACCTAACCTAACCTAACCTAACCTAACCTAACCTAACCTAACCTAACCTAACCTAACCTAACCTAACCTAACCTAACCTAACCTAACCTAACCTAACCTAACCTAACCTAACCTAACCTAACCTAACCTAACCTAACCTAACCTAACCTAACCTAACCTAACCTAACCTAACCTAACCTAACCTAACCTAACCTAACCTAACCTAACCTAACCTAACCTAACCTAACCTAACCTAACCTAACCTAACCTAACCTAACCTAACCTAACCTAACCTAACCTAACCTAACCTAACCTAACCTAACCTAACCTAACCTAACCTAACCTAACCTAACCTAACCTAACCTAACCTAACCTAACCTAACCTAACCTAACCTAACCTAACCTAACCTAACCTAACCTAACCTAACCTAACCTAACCTAACCTAACCTAACCTAACCTAACCTAACCTAACCTAACCTAACCTAACCTAACCTAACCTAACCTAACCTAACCTAACCTAACCTAACCTAACCTAACCTAACCTAACCTAACCTAACCTAACCTAACCTAACCTAACCTAACCTAACCTAACCTAACCTAACCTAACCTAACCTAACCTAACCTAACCTAACCTAACCTAACCTAACCTAACCTAACCTAACCTAACCTAACCTAACCTAACCTAACCTAACCTAACCTAACCTAACCTAACCTAACCTAACCTAACCTAACCTAACCTAACCTAACCTAACCTAACCTAACCTAACCTAACCTAACCTAACCTAACCTAACCTAACCTAACCTAACCTAACCTAACCTAACCTAACCTAACCTAACCTAACCTAACCTAACCTAACCTAACCTAACCTAACCTAACCTAACCTAACCTAACCTAACCTAACCTAACCTAACCTAACCTAACCTAACCTAACCTAACCTAACCTAACCTAACCTAACCTAACCTAACCTAACCTAACCTAACCTAACCTAACCTAACCTAACCTAACCTAACCTAACCTAACCTAACCTAACCTAACCTAACCTAACCTAACCTAACCTAACCTAACCTAACCTAACCTAACCTAACCTAACCTAACCTAACCTAACCTAACCTAACCTAACCTAACCTAACCTAACCTAACCTAACCTAACCTAACCTAACCTAACCTAACCTAACCTAACCTAACCTAACCTAACCTAACCTAACCTAACCTAACCTAACCTAACCTAACCTAACCTAACCTAACCTAACCTAACCTAACCTAACCTAACCTAACCTAACCTAACCTAACCTAACCTAACCTAACCTAACCTAACCTAACCTAACCTAACCTAACCTAACCTAACCTAACCTAACCTAACCTAACCTAACCTAACCTAACCTAACCTAACCTAACCTAACCTAACCTAACCTAACCTAACCTAACCTAACCTAACCTAACCTAACCTAACCTAACCTAACCTAACCTAACCTAACCTAACCTAACCTAACCTAACCTAACCTAACCTAACCTAACCTAACCTAACCTAACCTAACCTAACCTAACCTAACCTAACCTAACCTAACCTAACCTAACCTAACCTAACCTAACCTAACCTAACCTAACCTAACCTAACCTAACCTAACCTAACCTAACCTAACCTAACCTAACCTAACCTAACCTAACCTAACCTAACCTAACCTAACCTAACCTAACCTAACCTAACCTAACCTAACCTAACCTAACCTAACCTAACCTAACCTAACCTAACCTAACCTAACCTAACCTAACCTAACCTAACCTAACCTAACCTAACCTAACCTAACCTAACCTAACCTAACCTAACCTAACCTAACCTAACCTAACCTAACCTAACCTAACCTAACCTAACCTAACCTAACCTAACCTAACCTAACCTAACCTAACCTAACCTAACCTAACCTAACCTAACCTAACCTAACCTAACCTAACCTAACCTAACCTAACCTAACCTAACCTAACCTAACCTAACCTAACCTAACCTAACCTAACCTAACCTAACCTAACCTAACCTAACCTAACCTAACCTAACCTAACCTAACCTAACCTAACCTAACCTAACCTAACCTAACCTAACCTAACCTAACCTAACCTAACCTAACCTAACCTAACCTAACCTAACCTAACCTAACCTAACCTAACCTAACCTAACCTAACCTAACCTAACCTAACCTAACCTAACCTAACCTAACCTAACCTAACCTAACCTAACCTAACCTAACCTAACCTAACCTAACCTAACCTAACCTAACCTAACCTAACCTAACCTAACCTAACCTAACCTAACCTAACCTAACCTAACCTAACCTAACCTAACCTAACCTAACCTAACCTAACCTAACCTAACCTAACCTAACCTAACCTAACCTAACCTAACCTAACCTAACCCCCCCTTGCCTCTGACCCTTATGTCTCTATCCCTCACCCCCCCGTCTCCCCACTGGGACCCTCCCCCCCCTCCACCCCTCCCCGCTCACCTTCTTCCCTGCCGTCGGCTGCCGAGGGGATCCTGGACTCTCTCGGCAAAATGGCTAGGTTGGCCAACTCCCTCTCCCCCCCTAAGGAGGAGGGATTGGGCAGCCTATCTCCCCAGTTGTTTACTCCGCCCTCTCCCACGGACCATGAGCGCAGGCCCCTTCGTGAGGTGGGCAATTTTACGCCTCCCTCCTCATCCTCCACCACTTCCCGGAAAAACACCTCCTTCTCTCCCTCTCCCCTCCTCCGCCCTCTCACCACCAAGGCGCCCCGTGCATCTGCGGTCTGTCCCCTATGCAAACTATCCCTCCTGAAAAAGCATCTGAACAGGCACATCTCCCGGATGCACGGGGCTCAACATCTTCCCTCCTCTTCACGGGGTCACTCTATTTAGATTAATATATTTGATTGATTAATTTTAGATTTACAGATACTGAGTCGTCGTAGGAATCTGAGTCGCGGCTCTCATACGGAGCCGCCGGGGCCGGGGCCGGGGCCGGGGCCGGGGCCGGGGCCCGGGCCGGAGCCGGAGCCGGAGCCGGGGCCGGGGCCGGGGCCGGAGCCGGGGCCGGGGCCGGGGCCGGGGCCGCGGCTCCGGGTCTGATATCGGTAGTTTATTAAAATTGTATTCCGCTTTTTTTATTAAATTGCCGCGGCTCGGAGTTAAAACAGTTAAGAATAAAGGGAAAATTTAAATTATACTTTTGTGTAAACATTAGTTACTTTATTAGATTTAATTATTAGTTGTATTAATTAGCGTTCCAATACATATATCTCGTTATAAATTAACTTTGTAAGGGCGTGCTGAAGCCGGGAAGCGCACCAGGAGGCAACTCCTATTCCACCTTCTTGCCTCCCCATCGGCTTGCCGACCTTCAGCATGCTCAACCGCTTGTTAAAGATTTCT
>CM072071.1:16475000-16487500 GCA_036785405.1 Coenonympha arcania | reverse complement strand
TAACCTAACCTAACCTAACCTAACCTAACCTAACCTAACCTAACCTAACCTAACCTAACCTAACCTAACCTAACCTAACCTAACCTAACCTAACCTAACCTAACCTAACCTAACCTAACCTAACCTAACCTAACCTAACCTAACCTAACCTAACCTAACCTAACCTAACCTAACCTAACCTAACCTAACCTAACCTAACCTAACCTAACCTAACCTAACCTAACCTAACCTAACCTAACCTAACCTAACCTAACCTAACCTAACCTAACCTAACCTAACCTAACCTAACCTAACCTAACCTAACCTAACCTAACCTAACCTAACCTAACCTAACCTAACCTAACCTAACCTAACCTAACCTAACCTAACCTAACCTAACCTAACCTAACCTAACCTAACCTAACCTAACCTAACCTAACCTAACCTAACCTAACCTAACCTAACCTAACCTAACCTAACCTAACCTAACCTAACCTAACCTAACCTAACCTAACCTAACCTAACCTAACCTAACCTAACCTAACCTAACCTAACCTAACCTAACCTAACCTAACCTAACCTAACCTAACCTAACCTAACCTAACCTAACCTAACCTAACCTAACCTAACCTAACCTAACCTAACCTAACCTAACCTAACCTAACCTAACCTAACCTAACCTAACCTAACCTAACCTAACCTAACCTAACCTAACCTAACCTAACCTAACCTAACCTAACCTAACCTAACCTAACCTAACCTAACCTAACCTAACCTAACCTAACCTAACCTAACCTAACCTAACCTAACCTAACCTAACCTAACCTAACCTAACCTAACCTAACCTAACCTAACCTAACCTAACCTAACCTAACCTAACCTAACCTAACCTAACCTAACCTAACCTAACCTAACCTAACCTAACCTAACCTAACCTAACCTAACCTAACCTAACCTAACCTAACCTAACCTAACCTAACCTAACCTAACCTAACCTAACCTAACCTAACCTAACCTAACCTAACCTAACCTAACCTAACCTAACCTAACCTAACCTAACCTAACCTAACCTAACCTAACCTAACCTAACCTAACCTAACCTAACCTAACCTAACCTAACCTAACCTAACCTAACCTAACCTAACCTAACCGGAGGTATTTTTGGCGTTGGTGAATAAGTGCCTCGAGTTGCATCACTTTCCAGTATGTTGGAAGGAGGCGGTGGTGGTAGTCCTTCGGAAGCCGGGAAAATCCGACTATAATCATGTTAAATCCTATCGTCCGATAGGGCTACTATCAGTGTTCGGCAAGGTACTGGAGAAGCTGATGGTGAGAAGGATTCGGTGGCACTTGCAACCGAAAGCTAGCCCCAGACAGTATGGCTTCGTACCCCAGCGCAGCACCGAAGACTCCCTCTATGATCTCCTGAAGCACATTAAAAATAATTTGGTTAACAAATTAATTAATGTTGTAGTATCGTTAGACATAGAGGGAGCTTTCGACAGTGCATGGTGGCCCGCGATTAAGTGTCGGCTGGCAGAGAAGGGTTGTCCATATAACATAAGGAAGCTGGTCACAAGCTATTTAAGGGACAGACGGGTTCGCGTTCGCTACGCCGACCACGAGTACACAACCGAAACATCTAAAGGTTGTGTACAAGGGTCGATTGCTGGTCCCACGTTCTGGAACTAACTTCTGGACCCTCTGCTAGATGGGATCGAAAAAGGCGGAACATATTGCCAGGCGTTCGCCGATGACGTCGTTCTGGTGTTCTCCGGGCACTCAGTCAAAAAGATCGAAGAGGAGGCCGGTAGGGTGCTTGACTATGTGTATGCATGGGGCGTACAAAATAAACTCAAATTCGCACCTCAAAAGACCAACGCAATGGTGATTACGAAAAAATTAAAATTTGACGCCCCGAGCATACGCATGGGAGGTACTAATGTCGGCCTCGTCGATGAAATCAGGATCTTAGGCTTGATCTTGGACAATAAGCTGACATTTAACAGTCATGTTAAATATATCTGCAATAAGGCACTTAACGTCTATAAGCCATTGTCCCGATCAGCCAAAATCAACTGGGGACTGAGCTCGGAGATCATCCGAACAATATACGTCTCGGTGATAGAACCGATCGTGCTTTATGCCGCCAGCGCCTGGGCTCCAGCTGCGGAAAAGCTCACTGTACAAAAACATCTCCACGCAGTGCAAAGAGGATTCGCACAAAAAATTGTCAAAGCGTATCGCACGGTGTCCTTTCCCGCGGCTTTAGTCTTGGCTAGACTGATCCCACTGGATCTGAGGATCCAGGAGGCCGCACAACTTTATATAGCAAAGCGTGGGCAGGCGGAAACTTTTATCGGAGACAGATCGGTCGAAACCAAAAAGAGCTTCTTAAACGCACCGCATCCCGCTCATCATGTGGATATTGGGTTCGGTAAAGTCAATGACATGAGCGAGCTCGCGCTCGTGGAGAGCGGCTTGGAAGACCTACAAATATACACGGATGGCAGCAAGATCGGTGGCAAAGTCGGCGCAGCTTTGACATGCTGGAAGGATGGCAGAGAGATAGAAAAGAAAAAGTTTCTCCTAGAGCCGTTCTGCTCAGTGTATCAAGCCGAACTATACGCGCTGTACCGAGCCACCGATATTGCTGTCAAATCCAAAGCAAAGGTTGTCAATATCTTCAGCGACTCCAGATCTTCTTTGGAAACGCTTGTAAATATTGACTCCTATCACCCATTGGCTTGTGAGATTCGGGAAAACTTAATGAAATCCAGAGCAAATAAAAAGAGTGTTCAGTTGTTCTGGATAAGGGCACACGTTGGAGTCGAGGGCAACGAAAGAGCAGATGAATTAGCGAAAGAGGCAGCGCTCACCAAAAAGACGGCCCCCGACTACAACGCTTGCCCTTTATCATTTATAAAAAGAGCAATCAGAGAAAATACAATTAAAATATGGCAAGAAAGATACGAAAAAAGCGAAAAAGCAAAGGTCACCAAGCTGTTCTTCCCGAGCGTAGAGAGAGCAAACGCCATCATCCGTAAAATCGCGCTGTCTCCAACACTGGTTCAAATTTTTACCGGGCACGGTGGTTTCAAGCAATACCTTCACCGGTTCAAATTAAGAGAAGATCCAGGTTGTGAATGTGACCCCGCAGAAGAGCAATCCGTTGCCCACTTGCTTATAAATTGCCCGATCTTCTCCAAGAAGAGACATGAACTAACTCAGTACATTGAACAAGAACTAGACGTGAACTCACTATACACAATTGTGGAAAATAAAAATATAAGAACAAAATTTATAGAATATTGCGAAAGTGTGGCAAAAAGAACAATAAAGACCAACAAAGATACTAACAATATATCAAATTAGAAAGCTATTTATAAGATATTATATAATATAAGTAATGAAGACCCAATGTATTTTATATATTAATGTAGAATATATTAACTTACATGGGTATATATTGCATGGTATATAATATGATATAAATAGTAACTTTTATTTATTTATTTTCATTTTTTTAATCAAAGGAATGGAATAACAAATATAAAACGGTCGCTAAAAATGTCTCCGTTCAATCGGAGGATGCAGGCTTCTCCTCCAACTGGAAGGTGATACTATTAAAAAAAAAAAAAAAAAACCTAACCTAACCTAACCTAACCTAACCTAACCTAACCTAACCTAACCGGCTCCTGTGCCAACTGTTACAGAAATGGTAACGAGCAACGACCGGGTAGCCTCGCAGACCAACGACATGGAAAGAGTATTGGAGTTCGACCTGGCAAAAAAGTTGGAAGAGCACGGTCGAATGTTGCGGGAAAACACCGAACATATGTCAAAGCTCAAGGAGCAAATGACGAAGTTGAAGACGGAGCCAAGGCCAACAACGTATGCTAGTGTCACAGCTGCTGCCTCAGCTTCACAGCCTGTCCATTCAATGGTAGTGTCGTCGGCAGACATCGATGACACCAGTGAAGACGTCATCCAGAAAATCCGCAAAGCGGTAGACGCGAAGTCATCTGGCATTCGAGTCGACAGGCTGAGAAAGGCGAAAGAGAGGAAAGTGGTACTGGGCTGCCAATCTAAAGACGAGCTAGCTAAAGTCACAAAAAAGCTGCAGTCTGAGCAACCAGCACTGCTTATCGAACAGAAAGAAAATAAAGATCCTCTAGTCATCTTGAAGAACGTACTGAGTGTAAACACAGACGATGACATCATAGCAGCGTTGAGAAGCCAAAACGCCCATATACTGGGAGACATACCCGAGGCGGACTATAGGGCGACCGTGCGGTACCGCAGGAAGGCACGCAACCCGCACGAGTGCCACGTGGTGCTTCGAGTGTCTCCGCGAGTATGGCAATGCCTTACGTTAGCGGGCCGGGTCCACGTAGACCTACAGAGGGTGCAGGTGTGCGACCAATCTCCACTGCTCCAGTGCTCAAGGTGCCTTGCATATGGGCACGGCAGGAAGTCTTGCACGGAAACGGCAGACCTCTGCAGTCACTGCACAGGGCCGCACCTGCGCAAAGACTGCCCGCTCTGGAGAGCGGGAGATTCTCCCATTTGTCGCAACTGCACCCTATCAAAGCTAGACAAAAGCGACCACAACAGCTTTGACAACGACTGTCCCGTTAGAAAGAAGTGGGACAGATTAGTTAGGGTCAACGTGGCCTATTGCTAAAGGCGTCCCGGGCGTTCCATCACAGCCGAACAATAATTATATGTACATAGCCCTCCAGGCCAATCTGCAAAGAAAAGAGCTCGCCACCCAAGAGCTAATGTTCGAGGCTCTCAACAAAAAAGTAGCAATTGCATTGATCCAGGAGCCATATGTGGGGGGGATCGGAAGGATGAGAGACTATACCGATGTCAGAATCTTCCAGAGCATGCAAAGGGGAGACGGTAGCACAGTAAAGGCCGCAATCGCGATATTCGATAACGACGTGACCGTGTTGCCGGACCCGCTGCTCACCACTAACAATATAGTGGTGGTGAGAATCAAAACAAGCGCGTGGGAGATGGGTGTGGTCTCTTATTATTTCGAACCCAATTTACCCATTGAGCCATACCTGGATCAATTGCAAAAGATCATTGAGAGCCTCGAAACAAAATATGTAGTGGTGGGTGGCGATGCAAATGCGAAAGATACCTGGTGGGGAAGTCGAAAAACGGACAGCAGAGGGGAAGCTATGTTTGGGACACTTGAACAGTTGGGCTTGCAGGTGCTCAACCAGGGCAGCGTGCCTACCTTCGACACGGTTAGGGGTAACAAGGTGTACGCTAGCTGTGTCGACATCACGGCGTGCTCCGTGGAATCTCTGCCACTGATCGAAGACTGGGTGGTGGACGAAAGCGTGACGAGCTCAGACCACAACACAATAGTTTTTAAAATAAGGCTGAAAAAAGCAAAAGGCATGACTATCAGTAGAACAACTAGAATATTTAATACGAGAAAAGCTAATTGGGACGAATTTCATGAGAAACTAGCCCAATTAATGAAAGATGAAAATATAAATAAAAGAGAAATTGAACAAATAAACAGCAAAGAAGAATTAGACTACTTGATAGAAAAATATACAAATATAATAACGATAGCATGCGAAGAAACCATACCTATAAAGAAAGTAATGCAAACGTTCAAATTACCTTGGTGGAATGATGAGCTCGCCGCGCTGAAACGTGAAGCTACCACGAAGAAGCGGCGGATACGATGTGCTGCACCGGTCCGCAGAGATAAAGTTGTCCGAGAGTACCTGCAAGCAAAAGAAACATATGAGTCCCAAGCAAAACAAGCCCAGATAGCTAGCTGGAAGGCGTTCTGCGAGAGACAGGACAAGGAGGGACTGTGGGATGGGATCTACAGGGTCATAGGACGAACGATGAAGAGGCATGAAGATCTTCCTCTGGTAAAAGATGGCATAACATATGACCCTACCCAATCAGCGCAGATGTTAGCCGAGACCTTCTATCCGGAGGATCGGGGGGATAGCGATAACGCCGAACATCAGCATATAAGGCAAACAGCTGAGAAAGTAAACGGCTGGACTCCAAACGAAGTTCTTGATCCACCGTTTACCTCTGTCGAGCTAAAAAACGCAGCCTTGAGCTTTAACCCCAAAAAGGCCCCCGGATCGGATGGTCTCACGGCCGACATATGCCAGCGCGCTATATCCCTGGACGCCGACGTGTACCTCGGCCTGGCAAATAAGTGCCTAGAACTGGGTCATTTCCCGACGGTATGGAAAGAGGCCACCGTGATAGTCCTCCGAAAACCCGCAAGAGAGGACTACACCAACCCCAAAGCCTACCGACCGATCGGGTTGTTACCCGTCCTGGGCAAGATCTTGGAGAAGCTGGTTATCGGGCGGATCAAATGGCATATATTGCCCGGGATGAGTACTCGCCAGTACGGATTCATGCCCCAGAGAGGCACTGAGGACTCTCTCTATGATCTAATGCAGAACATCTATGACAAACTAAAAAAGAAAAAGATCATCACAATGATATCATTAGACATAGAGGGGGCATTCGATAGTGCCTGGTGGCCCGCCATCAGAGTCCGGCTGGCTGAGGAAAAGTGTCCCATAAACATCCGCCAAATGATGGACAGCTATCTCCGGGACCGCAAGGTCAGGGTGAGGTACGCGGGGGTGGAACACTCCAAGAATACGACCAAAGGATGTGTCCAGGGATCGATTGGTGGTCCCATCTTATGGAACCTTCTGTTGGATCCGCTACTGCGGGGTCTGGAGGAGCGTGGCGACTACTGCCAAGCCTTCGCCGATGACGTCGTCCTCCTCCTAGATGGTGACACGGGGTTGGAGGTCTCAAGACGGGCCAATGCCGCTCTCGCCTATGTCCGGGAGTGGGGAGTCCGAAACAAACTTAATTTCGCACCACACAAAACGAAAGCCATGGTGGTGACGAACAAACTAAAGTACGACTCCCCGCGCCTGAGCATGGGGGGGATCGACATTGGACTGTCGCGCGAAATCAAAGTTTTGGGGCTCACTATAGACGAAAAACTCACATTCAATGCACATGTCAACAACACCTGCCTGAAAGTGCAAAACCTATATAAGCAGTTGTCTAGAGCCGCCAAAGTTAGCTGGGGCCTCCACCCCCAGGTCATCAAGACTATTTATACCGCAGTAGTGGAGCCTATTGTGCTATACGCAGCCAGTGCTTGGGCGCCTGCTGTAGATAAAATCGGTATCCAGAAGCGCCTCAATGCTATACAAAGAGGCTTCGCCCAAAAAATGACCAAGTCATATCGCACTGTCTCCCTGAATGCAGCGTCGGTGCTGGCTGGAATACTCCCCTTGGACCTCAGAGTCAAGGAGGCAGCCGCTCTATTTGAAGCAAAGAGGGGAGTGCTCCAGCGAGTGCTGGGGGACAGGGAGATAGAGGGTAGAGTGCCATACACCGCACAGCAACATCCGGCGCAGAAAGTAGACCTGCGGTTTACTAACCTGGTGGATCAGGCCGAGGTGGAGTTCCACAACAGCCAAGCTGTGCGTATCTTCACCGATGGCAGTAAAATTGAGGGCAAGGTTGGGGCCGCGCTATCCGTTTGGGATGGTGAGGCCGAAACCAAGGCCCTCAAGCTAAGGTTGGGATCGTACTGCACGGTCTACCAGGCAGAACTGCTAGCATTGAGCAGGGCCGTCTCAATTGCAATGCAGATGAAAGAAAGATCCATCGGCATATACTCTGACTCAAGATCTTCTCTTGAGTCAGTAGTCGGTCAGAATTCCCTCCACCCCCTAGTAGTTCAAATAAGGGACAACCTGATGGTCTGTCGCGCCCAGAACAAGGAAGTCTCCCTGTTCTGGGTAAAAGCACATGCAGGGTTGGAGGGTAACGAGCGAGCCGACCTGCTTGCCAGGGAGGCGGCCCTGACGCTGAAAAAACGGCCGGACTATGACCGGTGTCCGGTTTCATTCGTCAAGCGGCAACTCCGTGAGGAGTCGATTGACGAATGGAACCGGAGGTATACGTCCGGCGAAACCGCAGGTATTACTAAAATATTCATGCCGGATGTGCGCTTCGCTTTTAAGGTGGTGAAAAAGCTAGAAATAAACATGGTGCTCACCCAGGTATTGACTGGCCACGGAGGATTTGCGGAGTACCTGCACAGATTCAAGTGCAAGGACAACGCGGGCTGTGTCTGTGACGATAATGTTGAAGAGACGATAGTCCATCTGGTGATGGACTGTCCTCAGCATTGCGCAGCCCGCGAAGATCTGCAACAACATCTGCAGATGACTCTGTGCAGGGACTCCGTTCCTGTAATTATGGGCGAGGCCTCTAGCAGAGAGGCGTTTCTGAAGTTCTGCCAAAAGGTGGCAGGGGTGGCTATTGAAAGGAATAAAGCGAGGAATATAGATGCTTAGTATTTCTTGTATTGTTGAATATAAAGACTTACTAGCATAAAGATCCCATCGCTTTATTCCCTTCAATGTCCTAGAACAAATTAGGTACGTCGGTGGTGAGGGCTGTGTGTCGGGTAGGAGTGGGATCAGAGTCTTCCAGTGTGTGGACCGTGGAGGTGGGACTGTGAAGGCCGCGATCATAGTTTTTGACGCGGACCTTCACATTACACAGTTCCCGAAACTCACCACGAACAACATCTCAGTGGTGGGGATCCGTGTCCGCAATTGGGAAATCATCCTGGTCTCATTTTACTTTGAGCCTGACCTGCCGATGGACTCGTACCTGGCACACCTGCGCCGGGTGCAGCGCGAGACAGGAGCTCGGAGTATTGTTATTGGAGGTGACTCCAATGCCAAATGCATATGGTGGGGCAGCCCCGTGACAGATCGCCGAGGTGAAGAAGTCCACGGGGCACTGGAAGATCTCGGACTGTGCCTCCTGAACCGAGGGGAAACCCCTACCTTCGACACTATCCGGGGCGGCGTAAGGTACAGCAGTTATGTTGACATAACTGCAGTGTCACAGGACCTTCTTGGCTTGGTGGACGACTGGCGCGTGCGCGAAGACCTGACCAGCTCGGACCACAACGGCATATCCTTCACATTAAAGGCAAGGCACATCAATAAAAATCACATAAAACATACAACTCGGGTCTACTTTACCAAAAAGGCAAATTGGGCTCAGTTTCGTGTGAAACTGGGTCAAATTTTCATAAGAGAAAATTTCTCATTAGACTTTATAAAAAATTGAGAAATAGGCCCACAATTAGATCATGCAGTTTCCAAATTTAATGAAATCATTGCCGAAGCATGTGCCTTGTCTATTCCACCTATCAAGCGGAAAGATGTGCTGAATATGCCGTGGTGGAACGAGGGGTTGGCAGTGCTCAAGCGCGAGGTGGCCACCAAGAAAAGTAGGATTCGGTGTGCAGCTCCGGTTAGGCGTCAGAAGGTAGTTGGGGAGTACCTCGAGGCGAAGGAGCGGTACGAGACCGAGGTGAGGCACGCGCAAACACGCAGCTGGGTCGCCTTCTGCGAGCGCCAGGATGGGGAATCAGTATGGGGGGGTATTTACAGAGTCCTCGGCAGGACATCCAGAAGAGACGAAGATCCACCGCTGGTTGTAAATGACACGGAGCTCGACGCCAAGGGCTCGGTAAGGCTTATGGCCGAAACCTTCTACCCGGAGGACTCCGAGGAGGATGACTCCGAGGAGCACCGAAGGGTGAGGGAACAAGCCGAGCACTCTGGCGCTGAAACTTCTTCGGATGTGTCGGACCCGCCTTTCACTCCATTGGAGCTGAAGATGGCCTGCCGGTCCTTCAATCCGAAGAAAGCTCCAGGCGCGGACGGCTTTACCGCCGATATATGCTTGCACGCGATAGAGTACGACCCCGATCTCTCGCTGGCTCTCTTTAACAGGTGCCTCGAGCTTCGGCATTTTCCCGGGCCCTGGAAGGAGGCAACAGTGATCTTCCTTCGGAAGCCGGGGAAGACCACCTATACGACCCCACGGTCGTATCGACCGATAGGTCTCCTCCCGGTGCTCGGGAAGATGCTGGAGAAAATGCTTGTCGCCAGGCTTAAGCACCATATAGCGCCCAGGCTCAGTATCCGCCAGTTTGGCTTCATGCCCCAGCGGAGCACCGAGGACGCCCTCTATACTCTGGTAGAGCACATTCGAGATAGGTTAAAAAATAAAAAACTACTAACCCTAGTATCCCTAGATATAGAGGGCGCCTTCGACAACGCTTGGTGGCCTCGCATCAAGGTCAGGCTGGCGGAAGAACGAGTGCCTATTAACATCAGGAGACTCTTGGGCAGCTACCTGAGCGGCAGGCATGTGAGGACACGGTATTGTGGAGAGGAGCACGTAAGGGAAACCGGGAAGGGTTGCGTGCAGGGGTCTATCGGCGGGCCGATATTGTGGAACCTCTTACTAGATCCACTGCTTCGTGGGTTGGAGGCTAAAGATTATTATGTGCAGGCATTCGCAGACGATGTGGTGCTGGTCTTTGAGGGTGAGACGGCTCATGAGGTCGAATGCCGTGCTAATGCCGCCCTCGGGCATGTGAGGGAGTGGGGAGTCCTCAACAAGCTGAAGTTTGCGCCGCACAAGACCAGTGCTATGGTTATTACGCGCAAACTAAAGTACGACACCCCACGCCTCCACATGGGCGGGGTCGACATTGGCATGGTTGGAGAAATCAAGTTACTGGGGGTCGTCCTAGACCAACGCCTTACCTTCAACACGCACGTCGCGAATGTTTGTAAAAAAGCACTTGCTTTTTATGCCCAGCTTTCGAGAGCCGCGAAGGCGAGCTGGGGCCTCCACCCCGAAGTTATCCGCGTCATTTACAGAGCGGTGGTTGAGCCTGTGATACTGTACGCGGCTGCCGTTTGGGCGCCGGCCGTGGATAAGCTTGGTGTTCGTAAGCAGCTGAACGTGGTCCAGCGGGGCTTTGCACAGAAGCTGTGCAGGGCATACCGCACCACCTCCCTGAATTCAGCACTGTTACTCGCTGGGATACTCCCTCTCGACCTGCGCGTCCGCGAAGCCGCGGCGCTGTACGGCGCGAGGAGGGGGGTGCCCCAGCCTGAGATAGGGGATCGGGAGGTGGAACGGATGTCCTCAGCTCTGAGGTCTCCGCATCCCGCTCAGTATATCGACCTGGACTTCAAGTGCCTGGTGGACCAGGAACAACTCACGGCTAATAACGACCATGATGTTAATATCTATACGGACGGCAGCAAGATTGAGGGCAAGGTGGGGGCGGCGTTGTCCGTATGGACTGGCGCCGCTGAAACCAAAACCCTCAAGCTTGCTCTGCCGTCGTTTTGTACGGTCTACCAGGCGGAACTCCTGGCGATATGCAGGGCGGCGCGGATGGCCGCAGATAACTCGGCCAGATCAGTTGGGATCTATTCCGACTCCCTGTCGGCATTGCAAACAACAATAAACCCAGTAGCCCTTCATCCCCTGGCCGTTGAGGCGCGGGGCCACCTGCGAAGGGCTTTGATACAGGACAAACATGTAAGCTTGTTCTGGGTCAAAGCCCATGCGGGGCTAGAGGGGAATGAGCGTGCCGACCATCTGGCCAAGGAAGCTGCGCTAAAGTCTAAACGCGCCTTTGACTACGACAGCTGCCCGGTTTCGTTCGTCAAGCGGAGCATTCGCATGCGATCGCTTGATGAATGGAACCAGCGATACCGGGCCGGTGAAACGGCTGGCGTCACCAGGGTCTTTTTCCCTGACGCGATAGCCGCGTACCGGATCATCGGTAAAATAAAGGTGGACAGATTTGTCACTCAGGTTTTGACGGGTCACGGTGGATTCTCGGAATACTTGCATCGTTTCAAGTGTAAGGAGAATCCGTCGTGCGTCTGCGATCCTGGGTGTTCTGAGTCTGTTCTCCACGTCCTCCTGGATTGCCCGGTCCATGACTACGATAGGCTCAAAATTGAAAATGTCATTGGAACAAAATTGGATATAAATTCGATCTCCGAAATTATTTATAGCAAAAACAGAGACTCGTTCCTGAAATACTGCGTTAAAATTTGTAAAATAGTAATAAATAGGAATAGAGTATAAGATTTATGTTGTTTAAATATAGTGTATTATAATTAAGTCAACATAAAATAAAATGTAATAGTAACTTAGGAACGTAGTTTTAAGAAATCGCTATAAAAACTTTGTTTAATATTAAACAATAGTGTAAAATAAATAATTTAAGTATCCATAGTGTGTAAGCGAGCCTATTGTAGAAAGTAAAATAAAAATTTTGTAATTAAGACTATATTGTGAAGTAGTTCGTAAAAGTAATGTGAAAATTTTTAATAAAAGACTTAATTTCGTCTCCCCCCTTATTGTCCCCGAAAATATTAAAATAAAAGAAATAGGTACACATAAAAAGCCTTAAGCCCTAGTGGGAAAAACACCCAAAAAGTGTGAATGCAGAAGTATGTAAGAAGAAATTGGTATGCAGAATGAATGTGCGAGAGGAATACATGCGAGAACTGGAATGAAAGGGTAGATAAATATTAAAATTGTAAACACAGACTCCTTCAGTCGTTGGAGGT